>JAWUZV010000023.1:0-39319 GCA_034638295.1 Phortica okadai
TTGCGAAAAGAATCGGCATTAGGACGGAATCGTGTTGACCACCGATTAGTTTTTTGCTAATAATTCTTGTATCCTTCGACCGACTTCTTCGACTAAGAGCTCGATGGAAAGCTTATCTGTTCCTCTTTCAGGTGGCCTTAACATATTTTATGAAAGGTCGTAAGTAATAAAATTTTTTTGATCAAAACTACAATATCCTCGAAATCATTGAAAAAGAAGTACCTTATCAGACGAAAATATGCCTTATCTAATAAAAGATATTTAATTTTTTTTTAATTGCATTAATGGGTGGAATTTTATTCAGAATTAATAGCTTTTTACATGGACAAAAAATCCATTTAATTTTTTCCCATTAAATACTACAATTATAGAAAAGTACTTTGCGAAAAGAATCGGCAGTAGGACAGAAAAGTGTTGACCACCGATTAGTTTTTTGATAATAACTCTTGCATCCTTCGACCGACTTCTTCGACTAACAGCTCGATGGAAAGCTTATCTGTTCCTCTTTCAGGTGGCTTTAACATATATAATGAAAGGTCGTAAGTAATAAAATTTTTTTGATCAAAACTACAATATCCTCGAAATCATTGAAAAAGAAGTACCTTATCAGACGAAAATATGCCTTATCTAATAAGAGACATTTAAATTTTTTTAATTGCATAAATGGGTGGCATTTTATTCAGAATTAATAGTTTTTTACATGGACAAAAAATTCGTTTAATTTTTTCCCATTTAATACCAGAATTATAGAAAAGAACTTTGCGAAAAGAATCGGCAGTAGGACGGAATCGTGATGACCACCGATTAGTTTTTTGATAATAACTCTTGCATCCTTCGACCGACTTCCTCGTCTAAGAGCTCGATGGAAAGCTTATCTGTTCCTCTTTCACATGGCATTAACATATTTTACAAAAAGTCGTAAGAAATAAAATTTTTTTGATCAAAACTAAAATATCGTCGAAATCATTGAAGAAGAAGTACTTTATCAGACGAAAATATGCCTTGTCTAATAAGAGACATTTAAATTTTTTTTAATTGCATAAATGGGTGGCATTTTATTCAGAATTAATAGTTTTTTACATGGACAAAAAATTCGTTTAATTTTTTCCCATTTAATACCAGAATTATAGAAAAGAACTTTGCGAAAAGAATCGGCAGAAGGACGGAATCGTGATGACCACCGATTAGTTTTTTGATAATAACTCTTGCATCCTTTGACCGACTTCCTCGTCTAAGAGCTCGATGGAAAGCTTATCTGTTCCTCTTTCAGATGGCATTAACATATTTTACGAAAGGTCGTAAGTAATACAATTTTTTTGATAAAAACTACAATATCCTCGAAATCATTGAAAAAGAAGTACCTTATCAGACGAAAAAATGCCTTATCTAATAAGAGACATTTAAATTTATTTAATTGCATAAATGGGCTGCATTTTATTCAGAATTAATAGTTTTTTACATGGACAAAAAATTCGTTTAATTTTTTGCCATTAAATACTAGAATTATAGAAAAGTACTTTGCGAAAAGAATCGGCATTAGGACGAAATCGTGTTGACCACCGATTAGTTTTTTGCTAATAACTCTTCGACCGACTTCTTCGACTAAGAGCTCGATGGAAAGCTTATCTGTTCATCTTTCAGGTGGCCTTAACATATTTTATGAAAGGTCGTAAGTAATAAAATTTTTTTGATCAAAACTACAATATCCTCGAAATCATTGAAAAAGAAGTACCTTATCAGACGAAAATATGCCTTATCTAATAAGAGACATTTACATTTTTTTAATTGCATAAATGGGTGGCATTTTATTCAGAATTAATAGTTTTTTACATGGACAAAAAATCCATTTAATTTTTTCCCATTAAATACTACAATTATAGAAAAGTACTTTGCGAAAAGAATCGGCAGTAGGACAGAAAAGTGTTGACCACCGATTAGTTTTTTGCTAATAACTCTTGCATCCTTCGACCGACTTCTTCGACTAAGAGCTCGATGGAAAGCTTATCTGTTCCTCTTTCAGATGGCATTAACATATTTTACGAAAAGTCATAAGAAATAAAATTTTTTTGATCAAACTAAAATATCCTCGAAATCATTGAAGAAGAAGTACCTTATCAGACGTAAATATGCCTTATCTAATAAGAGACATTTAAATTTTTTTAATTGCATAAATGGGCGGCATTTTATTCAGAATTAATAGTTTTTTACATGGACAAAAAATTCGTTTAATTTTTTGCCATTAAATACTAGAATTATAGAAAAGTACTTTGCGAAAAGAATCGGTATTAGGACGGAATCGTGTTGACCACCGATTAGTTTTTTGCTAATAACTCTTGTATCCTTCGACCGACTTCTTCGACTAAGAGCTCGATGGAAAGCTTATCTGTTCCTCTTTCAGGTGGCCTTAACATATTTTATGAAAGGTCGTAAGTAATAAAATTTTTTTGATCAAAACTACAATATCCTCGAAATCATTGAAAAAGAAGTACCTTATCAGACGAAAATATGCCTTATCTTATAAGAGACATTTAAATTGGGTTTGTTTGAACGAAATGTATGTAACGCTCTGAAGGAGGGGAGGGGGACCCCAAAAAGTATATATATTCTTGATCAGGACGACAAGAGAAATTGATTGAGCCATGTCCGTCCGTCTGTCCGTCTGTCTGTCTGTCCGTCTGTCCGTCCGTCCTCACCAACGGTTCTCGAAAACTATAAGAGCTAGAGACTTGAAATTTGGTGGGTAGACTCGTGATGCTCGGCAGCAGACCAAGTTTATTTTTTTTTTTTGCCACGCCCCCTCCTTCCCGCCCATCCAGCCCCAACCACTTTTTTAAATCGTTATAACTCAAACACCCAAAGAGATAGAAACATGAAAGTCGGTATGTAGACTCAGTATGTATAGCCCTACAAAACTGCATACCAAAAAATCCCCCCCTCATTTTCATTTCCCCTCCCCCAGTTATTTTCTGTATTTTGCTATATCTCCAAAATTAACAAAGGTACGACCCTGAAAATTTGTATACAAGCTCAGTGATAATACATCTTAAAAACTGCATACAACAAATTTCCCCTCTCTTTGATTGTTACCCCTCAGAGACCAACAAATTGAAATTTTTAATATATTCCCCTTTATTTTACTTAAAATTACTACATCTTTCAAACTATAATAGGTACAAACATGAAAGTCGGTACGTAGACTCAGTATATATAGATCTACAAAACTGCATTTCCCAATTTTTACCCCTCCCCATCATTTCCCCTCCCCCAGTTGTTTTCTTAGAAATGCTATATCTCCGAAACTATTGAAAGTACAAGCCTGATATTTCGTATACAAGCTCAGTAAATATATATCTTTCAGACTGCATACCACAAAATCCCCCCGTTTTTATGGTTACCCCTCAATCTTCCACAAACTCAAAACTTTTGTAAATTCCACATTTTTAGACCGGTTTTCTTGATATTTTGAACGATATTTGATCTGGGCTGCCAAATTAATACGTGTTTGTAGATTGAGGGTGTGGCACCGCCTACTATGTGTACAGGGTATTATATAGTTGAGAAAACTCAACTATACCGCCCTTACTGGTTTTAATTGCATAAGTGGGTGGCATTTTATTCAGAATTAATAGTTTTTTACATGGACAAAAAGATCGTTTAATTTTTTCCCATTTAATACCAGAATTATAGAAAAGAACTTTGCGAAAAGAATCGGCAGTAGGACGGAATCGTGATGACCACCGATTAGTTTTTTGATAATAACTCTTGCATCCTTCGACTGACTTCCTCGTCTAAGAGCTCGATGGAAAGCTTATCTGTGCCTCTTTCAGATGGCATTAATATATTTTACGAAAGGTCGTAAGAAATAAAATTTTTTTGGTCAAAACTACAATATCCTCGAAATCATTGAAAAAGAAGTACCTTATCAGACGAAAATATGCCTTATCTAATAAGAGACATTTAAATTTTTTTAATTGCATAAATGGGTGTCATTTTATTCAGAATTAATAGTTTTTTACATGGACAAAAAATTCGTTTAATTTTTTCCCATTTAATACATGAATTATAGAAAAGAACTTTGCGAAAAGAATCGGCAGTAGGACGGAATCGTGATGACCACCGATTAGTTTTTTGATAATAACTCTTGCATCCTTCGACCGACTTCCTCGTCTAAGAGCTCGATGGAAAGCTTATCTGTTCCTATTTCAGATGGCATTAATATATTTTACAAAAAGTCGTAAGAAA
The DNA here is from genome assembly GCA_034638295.1 of Phortica okadai. NCBI lineage: Eukaryota > Metazoa > Arthropoda > Insecta > Diptera > Drosophilidae > Phortica > Phortica okadai. The sequence goes on from JAWUZV010000023.1 coordinate 4,243, forward strand.
TAAAATTTTTTTGATCAAAACTAAAATATCGTCGAAATCATTGAAGAAGAAGTACTTTATCAGACGAAAATATGCCTTGTCTAATAAGAGACATTTAAATTTTTTTTAATTGCATAAATGGGTGGCATTTTATTCAGAATTAATAGTTTTTTACATGGACAAAAAATTCGTTTAATTTTTTCCATTAAATACTAGAATTAAAGAAAAGTACTTTGCGAAAACAATCGGCAGTAGGACGGAATCGTGTTGACCACCGATTAGTTTTCTGCTAATAACTCTTGCATCCTTCGACCGACTTCTTCGACTAAGAGCTCGATGGAAAGCTTATCTGTTCCTCTTTCAGATGGCATTAACATATTTTACGAAAGGTCGTAAGAAATAGACTTTTTGTGATCAAAACTAAAATATCCTCAAAATCATTGAAAAGAAGTACCTTATCAGACGAAAATATGCCTTATCTAATAAGACATTTAAATTTTTTTAATTGCATAAATGGGTGGCATTTTATTCAGAATTAATATTTTTTTATATGGACAAAAAATTCGTTTACTTTTTTCCCATTAAATACTACAATTATTGAAAAGTATTTTGCGAAAAGAATCGGCAGTAGGACGGAATCGTGTTGAACACCGATTAGTTTTTTGCTAATAACTTTTCCATCCTTCGACCGAAATCTTCGACTAAGAGCTCGATGGAAAGCTTATCTGTTCCTCTTTCAGATGGCATTAACATATATTTCGAAAAGTCGTAAGAAATAACATTTTTTTCATCAAAACTAAAATATCGTCGAAATCATTGAAAAAGAAGTACCTTATAAGACGAAAATATGCCTTATCTAATAAGAGACATTTAAATTTTTTTAATTGCAAAAATGGGCGGCATTTTATTCAGAATTGATAGTTTTTTACATGGACAAAAAATTCGTATAATTTTTTCCCATTAAATACTGGATTTATAGAAAAGTACTTTGCGAAAAGAATCGGCAGTAGGACGGAATCCTATTAATTTTTTGCTAATAATAATATAATTTTTTTGATCAAAACTAAAATATCCTCGAAATCATTGAAAAAGAAGTACCTTTTAAGACGAAAATATGCCTTATTTAATAAGAGACATTTAAATTTTTTTAATTGCGTAAATGGGTGGCATTTTATTCAGAATTGATAGTTTTTTTTATAGGACAAAAAATTCGTTTAATTTTTTCCCATTAAATACTACAATTATAGAAACGTACTTTGCGAAAAGAATCGGCAGTACGATGGAAACGTGTTGACCACCGATTGGTTTTTTGCTAATAACTCTTGCATCCTTCGACCGACTTCTTCGACTAAGAGCTGGATGGAAAGCTTATCTGTTCCTCTTTCAGATGGCATTAACATATTTTACGAAAGGTCTTAAGAAATAGAATTTTTGTGATCAAAACTAAAATATCCTCAAAATCATTGAAAAGAAGTACCTTATCAGACGAAAATATGCCTTATCTAATAAGACATTTAAATTTTTTTAATTGCATAAATGGGTGTCATTTTATTCAGAATTAATAGTTTTTTACATGGACAAAAAAATCGTATAATTTTTTGCTATTAAATACTAGAATTATAGAAAAGTACTTTGCGAAAAGAATCGGCAGCAGGACGAAAACGTGATGCCTACCGATTAGGTTTTTGCTAATAACTCTTGCATCCTTCGACCGAAATCTTCGACTAAGAGCTCGATGGAAAGCTTATCTGTTCCTCTTTCAGATGGCATTAACATATTTTACGAAAAGTCGTAAGAAATAAAATTGTTTTGATCAAAACTAAAATATCCTCGAAATCATTGAAAAAGAAGTATCTTCAGACGAAAATATGCCTTATCTAATAAGAGACATTTAAATTTTTTTAATTGCATAAATGGGTGGCATTTTATTCAGAATTAATAGTTTTTTTTATATGGGCAAAAAATTCGTTTACTTTTTTCCCATTAAATACTACAATTATTGAAAAGTATTTTGCGAAAAGAATCGGCAGTAGGACGGAATCGTGTTGAACACCGATTAGTTTTTTGCGAATAACTCTTGCATCCTTCGACCGAAATCTTCGACTAAGAGCTTGATGGAAAGCTTATCTGTTCCTCTTTCAGATGGCATTAACATGTTTTACGAAAAGTCATAAGAAATAAAATTTTTTTGATCAAAACTAAAATATCCTCGAAATCATTGAAGAAGAAGTACCTTATCAGATGAAAATATGCCTTATCTAATAAAAGACATATAAATTTTTTTAATTGCATAAATGGGCGGCATTTTATTCAGAATTGATAGTTTTTTACATGGACAAAAAATTCGTTTAATTTTTTCCCATTAAATACTACAATTATAGAAAAGTACTTTGCGAAAACAATCGGCAGTAGGACGGAATCGTGTTGACCACCGATTAGTTTTTTGCTAATAACTCTTGCATCCTTTGACCGACTTTTTCGACTAAGAGCTCGATGGAAAGCTCATTGGTTTTTCTTTCAGATGGCATTAACATATTTTACGAAAAGTCATAAGAAATAGAATTTTTTTGATCAAAACTAAAATATCCTCAAAATCATTGAAGAAGAAGTACCTTATCAGACGAAAATATGCCTTATCTAATAAGAGACATTTAAATTTTTTTTTAATTGCATAAATTTGTGGCATTTTATTCAGAATTAATAGTTTTTTACATGGACAAAAAATCCGTTTAATTTTTTCCCATTAAATACTATAATTATAGAAAAGTACTATGCGAAAAGAATCGGCAGAAGGACGAAAACGTGTTGACCACCGATTAGTTTTTTGCTAATAACTATTGCATCTTCTTCGACTAAATGCTGGATGGAAAGCTTATCTGTTCCTCTTTCAGATGGCATTAACATATTTTACGAAAAGACGTAAGAAATAAAATTGTTTTGATCAAAACTAAAATATCCTCGAAATATTTGAAGAAGAAGTACCTTATCAGACGAAAATATGCCTTATCTAATAAGAGACATTTAAATTTTTTTAATTGCATAAATGGGTGGCATTTTATTCAGAATTAATAGTTTTTTACATGGACAAAAAATTCGTTTAATTTTTTTCCATTAAATACTACAATTATAGAAACGTAGTTTGCGAAAAGAATCGGCAGTACGATGGAAACGTGTTGACCACCGATTAGTTTTTTGCTAATAACTCTTGCATCCTTCGACCGACTTCTTCGACTTAGAGCTCGATGGAAAGCTTATCTGTTCCTCTTTCAGATGGCATTTACATTTTTTAAGAAAAGTCATAAGAAATAACATTTTTTTGATCAAAACTAAAATATCCTCGAAATCATTGAAGAAGAAGTACCTTATCAGACGAAAATATGCCTTATCTAATAAGAGACATTTAAATTTTTTTAATTGCATAAATATGCGGCGTTTTATTCAGAATTAATAGTTTTAAACACGGACAAAAAATTCGTTTAATTTTTTCCCATTAAATACTAGAATTATAGAAAAGAACTTTGCGAAAAGAATCGGCAGTAGGACGGAAACGTGTTGACCACCGATTAGTTTTTTGCTAATAACTCTTGCATCCTTCGACCGACTTCTTCGGCTAAGAGCTTGATGGAAAGCTTATGTGTTCCTCTTTCAGATGGCATTTACATATTTTAAGAAAAGTCATAAGAAATAAAATTTTTTTGATCAAAACTAAAATATCCTCGAAATCATTGAAAAAGAAGTACCTTATAAGATGAAAATATGCCTTATCTAATAAAAGACATATAAATTTTTTTAATTGCATAAATGGGTGGCATTTTATTCAGAATTGATAGTATTTTACACGGACAAAAAATTCGTTTAATTTTTTTCCCATAAAAAACTACAATTATAAAAAAGTACTTTTCGAAAAGAATCGGCAGTAGGACGGAAACTTGGTGACCAACGATTAGTTTTTTGCTAATAACTCTTGCATCCTTCGACCGACTTCTTCGACTAAGAGCTTGATGGAAAGCTTATCTGTTCCTCTTTCAGATGGCATTAACATATTTTACGAGAAGTCGTAAGAAATAAAATTTTTTTGATCAAAACTAAAATATCCTCGAAATCATTGAAGAAGAAGTACCTTATCAGACGAAAATATGCCTTATCTAATAAAAGACATATAAATTTTTTTAATTGCATAAATGGGCGGCATTTTATTCAGAATTGATAGTTTTTTACATGGACAAAAAATTCGTTTAATTTTTTCCCATTAAATACTACAATTATAGAAAAGTACTTTGCGAAAACAATCGGCAGTAGGACGGAATCGTGTTGACCACCGATTAGTTTTTTGCTAATAACTCTTGCATCCTTTGACCGACTTTTTCGACTAAGAGCTCGATGGAAAGCTTATTTGTTTTTCTTTCAGATGGCATTAACATAATTTACGAAAAGTCATAAGAAATAAAATTTTTTTGATCAAAACTAAAATATCCTCAAAATCATTGAAGAAGAAGTACCTTATCAGACGAAAATATGCCTTATCTAATAAGAGACATTTAAATTTTTTTAATTGCATAATTATGCGGCGTTTTATTCAGAATTAATAGTTTTTTACACGGACAAAAAATTCCTTTAATTTTTTCCCATTAAATACAAGAATTATAGAAAAGAACTTTGCGAAAAGAATCGGCAGTAGGACGGAAACGTGTTGACCACCGATTAGTTTTTTGCTAATAACTCTTGCATCCTTCGACCGACTTCTTCGGCTAAGAGCTTGATGGAAAGCTTATGTGTTCCTCTTTCAGATGGCATTTACATTTTTTAAGAAAAGTCATAAGAAATAAAATTTTTTTGATCAAAACTAAATTATCCTCGAAATCATTGAAGAAGAAGTACCTTATCAGACGAAAATATGCCTTATCCAATAAGAGACAGTCAAATTTTTTTAATTGCATAAATGGGTGGCATTTTATTCAGAATAGATAGTTTTTTACATGGACAAAAAATTCGTTTAATTTTTTTCCCATAAAAAACTACAATTATAAAAAAGTACTTTTCGAAAAGAATCGGCAGTAGGACGGAAACGTGGTGACCAACGATTAGTTTTTTCTAATAACTCTTGCATCCTTCGACCGACTTCTTCGACAAAGAGCTTGATGGAAAGCTTATCTGTTCCTCTTTCAGATGGCATTAACATATTTTACGAGAAGTCGTAAGAAATAAAATTTTTTTGATCAAAACTAAAATATCCTCGAAATCATTGAAGAAGAAGTACCTTATCAGACGAAAATATGCCTTATCTAATAAAAGACATATAAATTTTTTTAATTGCATAAACGGGTGGCATTTTGTTCAGAATTGATAGTTTTTTACATGGACAAAAAATTCGTTAAATTTTTTTTCCATAAAAAACTACAATTATAGAAAAGAACTTTTCGAAAAGAATCGGCAGTAGGACGGAAACGTTGTGACCAACGATTAGTTTTTTGCTAATAACTCTTGCATCCTTTGACCGACTTCTTCGACTAAGAGCTCGATGGAAAGCTTATTTGTTTTTCTTTCAGATGGCATTAACATATTTTACGAGAAGTCATACGAAATACAATTTTTTTGATCAAAACTAAAATATCCTCGAAATCATTGAAGAAGAAGTACCTTATCAGATGAAAATATGCCTTATCTAATAAAAGACATATAAATTTTTTTAATTGCATAAATGGGCGGCATTTTATTCAGAATTGATAGTTTTTTACATGGACAAAAAATCCGTTTAATTTTTTCCCATTAAATACTATAATTATAGAAAAGTACTATGCGAAAAGAATCGGCAGCAGGACGAAAACGTGTTGACCACCGATTAGTTTTTTGCTAATAACTATTGCATCTTCTTCGACTAAATGCTGGATGGAAAGCTTATCTGTTCCTCTTTCAGATGGCATTAACATATTTTACGAAAAGTCGTAAGAAATAAAATTGTTTTGATCAAAACTAAAATATCCTCGAAATATTTGAAGAAGAAGTACCTTATCAGACGAAAATATGCCTTATCTAATAAGAGACATTTAAATTTTTTTAATTGCATAAATGGGTGGCATTTTATTCAGAATTAATAGTTTTTTACATGGACAAAAAATTCGTTTAATTTTTTTCCATTAAATACTACAATTATAGAAACGTACTTTGCGAAAAGAATCGGCAGTACGATGGAAACGTGTTGACCACCGATTAGTTTTTTGCTAATAACTCTTGCATCCTTCGACCGACTTCTTCGACTAAGAGCTTGATGGAAAGACATTTAAATTTTTTTAATTGCATAAATATGCGGCGTTTTATTCAGAATTAATAGTTTTTTACACGGACAAAAAATTCGTTTAATTTTTTCCCATTAAATACTAAAATTATAGAAAAGAACTTTGCGAAAAGAATCGGCAGTAGGAAGGAAACGTGTTGACCACCGATTAGTTTTTTGCTAATAACTCTTGCATCCTTCCACCGACTTCTTCGGCTAAGAGCTTGATGGAAAGCTTATGTGTTCCTCTTTCAGATGGCATTAACATATTTTACGAAAAGTCGTAAGAAATAAAATTGTTTTGATCAAAACTAAAATATCCTCGAAATCATTGAAGAAGAAGTACCTTATAAGATGAAAATATGCCTTATCTAATAAAAGACATATAAATTTTTTTAATTGCATAAATGGGTGGCATTTTATTCAGAATTGATAGTTTTTTACATGGACAAAAAATTCGTTTAATTTTTATACTCTTGCAAGAGTATATTAACTTTTTCGTGAAGTTTGCAACGCAGAGAAGGAGACATCTCCGACTATATAAAGTATATATATTCTTGATCAGCACGACGAGATGAGTTCAAATAGCCATGTCCGTCTGTCCGTCTGTCTGTCTGTCCGTCTGTCCATCTGTCTGTCTGTCTGTTTCAATGCGAACTCCTCCCAGAGTTTTGAAGTTAGCAAAAAAATTTAAACGCAGAAAATTTTCTTTTCCTTGCAGGCAGTTTATATGTAGAAACCAGCTTTATCGGAATACTATAGCATACAGCTACCATAGGAACGATCGGTCAAAAATGAGGTTTTTCCTCAATAAACTCTTTGATTTTAAAGCTATCGCCTCGATTTTTTGCACAAGAACATCTTGGTCGTAAATTAAGACACACTGCAAAATTGGTGAAGATCGGATAAATATAGCATATAGCTCCCATAGGTAGAATCGGTCAAAAATTCGGTTTTTGTTAGAAAAACTTTTTTGTTTTCAACTATAAACAAATGAAACCTTGCAGTTACGCGTTTTTTAGAATCCTTGACCATATTACAAAGTTTCATAAGAATCGGACATAAGGGCGTGGCACCGCCCATATAGAGAAAAACTTAAAAATGTGATTTATCTATTAGCAGACGGGATAGAAAATCGTAAAATGAAGTGTAGAATGATTGCATTGTACTCTTGAAAACAAGTTAGAAAATGGGCGGGGCTATGCCCCTTTATCTTTATAAACTTATAAGATTCTTATTAGAAAAACTATAAAACGGATTTTCCAAAAGCTTGCAAGAGTATATCAGTTTCAGCAAAGCTGAAAATAGCTCCCTTACTGGTTTTTCCATAAAAAACTACAATTATAGAAAAGTACTTTTCGAAAAGAATCGGCAGTAGGACGGAAACGTTGTGACCAACGATTAGTTTTTTGCTAATAACTCTCGCATCCTTCGACTTACTTCTTCGACTAAGAGCTTGATGGAAAGCTTATCTGTTCTTCTTTCAGATGGCATTTACATATTTTATTTAGAAGTCGTAAGAAATAAAATTTTTTTGATCAAAACTAAAATATCCTCGAAATCATTGAAGAAGATGTACCTTATCAGACGAAAATATGCCTTATCTAATAAGAGACATTTAAATTTTTTTAATTACATAAATAGGCGGCATTTTATTCAGAATTAATAGTTTTTTACATGGACAAAAAATTCGTTTACTTTTTTTCCATAAAAAACTACAATTATAGAAAAGTACTTTTCGAAAAGAATCGGCAGTAGGATGGAAACGTTGTGACCAACGATTAGTTTTTTGCTAATAACCCTCGCATCCTTCGACTTACTTCTTCGACTAAGAGCTTGATGGAAAGCTTATCTGTTCCTCTTTCAGATGGCATTAACATATTTTACGAAAAGTCATAAGAAATACAATTTTTTTGATCAAAACTAAAATATCCTCGAAATCATTGAAGAAGAAGTACCTTATCAGACGAAAATATGCCTTATCTAATAAAAGACATATAAATTTTTTTAATTGCATAAATGGGCGGCATTTTATTCAGAATTGATAGTTTTTTACATGGACAAAAAATTCGTTTAATTTTTTCCCATTAAATACTACAATTATAGAAAAGTACTTTGCGAAAACAATCGGCAGTAGGACGGAATCGTGTTGACCACCGATTAGTTTTTTGCTAATAACTCTTGCATCCTTTGACCGACTTCTTCGACTAAGAGCTCGATGGAAAGCTTATTTGTTTTTCTTTCAGATGGCATTAACATATTTTACGAAAAGTCATGAGAAATAAAATTTTTTTGATCAAAACTAAAATATCCTCAAAATCATTCAAGAAGAAGTACCTTATCAGACGAAAATATGCCTTATCTAATAAGAGACATTTAAATTTTTTTTTAATTGCATAAATTTGTGGCATTTTATTCAGAATTAATAGTTTTTTACATGGACAAAAAATCCGTTTAATTTTTTCCCATTAAATACTATAATTATAGAAAAGTACTATGCGAAAAGAATCGGCAGCAGGACGAAAACGTATTGACCACCGATTAGTTTTTTGCTAATAACTATTGCATCTTCTTCGACTAAGAGCTGGATGGAAAGCTTATCTGTTCCTCTTTCAGATGGCATTAACATATTTTACGAAAAGTCGTAAGAAATAAAATTGTTTTGATCAAAACTAAAATATCCTCGAAATCATTGAAAAAGAAGTACATTAAGACGAAAATATGCCTTATCTAATAAGAGACATTTAAATTTTTTTAATTGCATAAATGGGTGGCATTTTATTCAGAATTAATATTTTTTTATATGGACATGAAATTCGTTTACTTTTTTCCCATTAAATACTAGAATTATAGAAAAGTACTTTGCGAAAAGAATCGGCAGTAGGACGGAATCGTGTTGACCACCGATTAGTTTTTTGCTAATAACTCTTGCATCCTTCGACCGAAATCTTCGACTAAGAGCTCGATGGAAAGCTTATCTGTTCCTCTTTCAGATGGATTAACATATTTTACGAAAAGTCGTAAGAAATAAAATTTTCTTGATCAAAACTAAAATATCCTTGAAATCATTGAAGAAGAAGTTTCTTATAAGACGAAAATATGCCTTATCTAATAAGAGACATTTAAATTTTTTTAATAGCATAAATGGGTGGCATTTTATTCAGAATTGATAGTTTTTTACATGGACAAAAAATTCGTTTAATTTTTTGCCATTAAATACTACAATTATAGAAAAGTACTTTGCGAAAAGAATCGGCAGTAGGACGGAAACGTGTTGACCACCGATTAGTTTTTTGCTAATAACTCTTGCATCCTTCGACCGACTTCTTCGACTAAGAGTTCGATGGAAAGCTTATCTGTTCCTCTTTAAGATGGCATTAACATATTTTACGAAAAGTCGTAAGAAATAAAATTTTCTTGATCAAAACTAAAATATCCTCGAAATCATTGAAGAAGAAGTTTCTTATAAGACGAAAATATGCCTTATCTAATAAGAGACATATAAATTTTTTTAATAGCATAAATGGGTGGCATTTTATTCAGAATTGATAGTTTTTTACATGGACAAAAAATCCGTTTAATTTTTTCCCATTAAATACTATAATTATAGAAAAGTACTATGCGAAAAGAATCGGCAGCAGGACGAAAACGTATTGACCACCGATAAGTTTTTTGCTAATAACTATTGCATCTTCTTCGACTAAGAGCTGGATGGAAAGCTAATCTGTTCCTCTTTCAGATGGCATTAACATATTTTACGAAAAGTCGTAAGAAATAAAATTTTTTTGATGAAAACTAAAATATCCTCGAAATCACTGAAACAGAAGTACCTTATCAGACGAAAATATGCCTTATCTAATAAGAGACAGTTAAATTTTTTTAATTGCATAAATGGGTGGCATTTTATTCAGAATTAATAGTTTTTTACATGGACGAAAAATTCGTTTAATTTTTTCCCATTAAATACTAGAATTATAGAAAAGTACTTTGCGAAAAGAATCGGCAGTAGGACGGAAACGTGTTGACCACCGATTAGTTTTTTGCTAATAACAATAAAATTTGTTTGATGAAAACTAAAATATCCTCGAAATAATTGAAAAAGAAGTACCTTTTAAGACGAAAATATGCCTTATCTAATAAGAGACATTTAAATTTTTTTAATTGCATATATGGTCGACATTTTATTCAGAATTAATAGTTTTTTACATGGACAAAAAGTTCGTTTAATTTTTTCCCATTAAATACTACAATTATAGAAAAGTACTTTGCGAAAAGAATCGGCAGTAGGACGGAAACGTGTTGACCACCGATTAGTTTTTGGCTAATATGTCTTGCATCCTTTGATCGACTTCTTCGACTAAATACTCGATGGAAAGCTTATCTGTTCCTCTTTCAGATGGCATTTACAAATTTTACGAAAAGTCGTAAGAAATAAAATTTGTTTGATCAAAACTAAAATATTCTCGAAATCATTGAAGAAGAAGAACCTTATCAGACGAAAATATGCCTTATCTAATAAGAAACATTTAAGTTTTTTTAATTGCATATATGGTCGACATTTTATTCAGAATTAATAGTTTTTTACATGGACAAAAAATTCGTTTAATTTTTCCCCATTACATACTAGAATTATAGAAAAGTACTTTGCGAAAAGAATCGGCAGTAGGACGGAAACGTGTTGACCACCGATTAGTTTTTTGCTAATAACTCTTGCATCCTTCGACCGACTTCTTCGGCTAAGAGCTTGATGTAAAGCTTATGTGTTCCTCTTTCAGATGGCATTTACATATTTTACAAAAAGTCATAAAAAATAAAATTTTTTTGATCAAAACTAAAATATCTTCGAAATCATTGAAAAAGAAGTACCTTATCAGACGAAAATATGTGTTCAGGACTGAACATAGGACCACCTACAGCGTGTAGTTAGGACTAGTAATAAGTAATAAAGATATGTAAAATGTAGTTGTAGTCCTAAGCAAATGTTAGAACTAAGATAAAGAACAAACGCATGATACACGTTTTGGGAAAATACAGATAAGGATAAGTGCAGCATGCAGATAGCTAGCAAGCATCTGGCGACCATATGGTGACATTTATGATAGGGCAAACCAGATAACGGACCAATGTAGATTTAGGACCACACTGCTGTCTTACAAACACAGTGTTAGAATAAGATAGAAATAAATAATATTAACCAATAGAAATTAAGGAACACCCGCTGTGCCCTTACAATCACAGCGCTAGTTGTAAGAACTATTATAAATAAGGATCGCTCGTCTGAGCGATAGAGAGTACTAATAAAGAGTTTGTAAAGATCGCGTCGTGGTACACTTTTTACTCCGTTGCCTATACATTTTTTGGTCCTTCGAGTCGACCTTTCATTTTCGTGGCCGTGTGTGCAAGTAGTTCGAAAACGTTATTTTAATTCGTTTGTCTAAAAACGCTGCGCGAGTGTTTTAAAAAAAGCAATACGAATATATCCTTTACAAATAATTAAAAAAAAATATACAAATATGTTGAAGGATAAAGAGATTGAGCTTCTGCAACGTCAGTCGAAGATCGAGCAAAATATTCTTGAATTAATAAAAAACAAGGCAAATATTCAGCTCATCGAGGAAGCAGTTGTTGAGTTCTACGCAAATCATTCAATGTTGAAAAAGTTAGGAGTCGTCGATCACAAATATTTTAACGAAAAAATATTTGATATCACCATGGCAAAAGTGAATGCCTATAGGCAGTCGACGTTGAAAGTCGAAGAGGTTGCCGTGGAGGTGGATACAGCTGCGAGGTCGTCTACAATGACAGGCGGTGCTCAACAAAAGGTGAATCCACCAAGGGAAGACGACCCAAGGGAGCACACACAAAGGCGCTTAAATGAAATGGCAGAACTTTCTAGAAGCCAGACTTCGTTTCAGTCTGGAGGCAGCGAAAGAAAAAAGTTGATAAGTCCAATCAATGGCTTGGTCAATGTGCTGGATATGAGAGCAGATTCATTGCGGCACGGTATGTTGAGGGTGTACCAAGGACTGGAGAAAGGCAAGAGCTCCTTGGAATTGTTAGTGCTCAAGGAGAGGCTAAAGGACTTGTCGTCGAAAGTGGACAAGGCGGCCGAAGAAATCGAAATAAAACATTTCGACATCACAGTCAACACAGCCGAAATCGACGAATTGAAAGATGAGGCATTTGAGCTTTGCGTCAAAATAGACAGGCGCGTTGCGGAGTTAGAAGGCAGAAAGATGGAGGTGCAAGAACTTCCAAAAATCGAACTGCCACAGTTTAGTGGTAATCCGAAGGAATGGATGCCATTTTATGAACTTTTTAAAGAAGTTATTCATGACAGGACAGACATCAGCGAGATTAAAAAAATCAATTATTTAAAATCGTGCCTGAGGGGTGATGCAAAAATGGTTGTCGCCCACTTACTGAGTGGATCAGCAGCAAATTATACCGCGGCGTGGGAGCTGATCTGCAAGAGGTACGACAACAACAGAAAAATTTTCGCAGACAGTGTCAACAAGCTGCTGGAGCTAGAGGTACTACAACCGAATTCTGAGCAGAGCATTAGAAATTTTTTGAATACGTCAAATGAGTGCATCCACATTGTCAGAACAAAAGGCGGCGTGAAAGAAGATGCAGACGTTATATTTGCACAAATGCTGCTGCGCAGGTTTTCATCAGAAGCAATTCAATTGTACGAGCAGCATGTGAAAAAGGCCAGGGAGATCCAGAAATTGGAAGATGTCCTCGGCTTTGTGGAGCAGCTCTTCTTTTCGATTAACTCCATGGAGGCAGCTTCAGCTAAACCATCTGGGTCACAGTCTCAAGGCAGAGTCTGTCGTTTCTGCACATTCACCGGGCATGACGTGTTAAGATGCCAAAAGTTCAAAAGCGCAACACTCAACAAGCGGAAAGACTTTGTGGCAAAAAATCACCTATGTTTTCGATGCCTGGGCACGCATAGCCTGAAGGAGTGTAAAAAGGATTGGAGATGCCAGATGTGTAACAGAGCACACAACACGTTGCTGCATGAGGGGGAGATGTCAAAGCGTGAAAGTGTAAATTGTCTGAAAGAAACAGATAATCAGGACACACTTTTGGCCACGGCGCTCATCAAAGTTAAGAAATCAAATGGCGAGTATACAACTTTACGAGCCTTGATGGACGGTGGGTCACAAAGGACCCTTATATCAGAAGAAGCAGCTCAAATTTTAAATCTGCCACGCATTAAGAACAAGGTAGAAGTTCAGGGCATTTCGCAGCGAAACGTGGAGGTGTCCAAATATAAATTACGTTTGGAGCTAATGTCGAGATTGCCTGACAAATTTAACACAAAGGTAGAGGCGCTGGTGCTGCCAAAACTGCAGAAGGCGCTTCCGTCGAGGGACATAAACATGGACGTCGAGCGTGATTGGAAGGATTGCGCATTGGCTGATCCAAAGTTCAACAAGCCTAGCCGAATCGACATGATCATCGGAGCAGATTTATTCCCATACATTATGACGGGAAAGATAAAACGAGTGGGAGGAGCGCTTGGACAGAAAACTAGGTTTGGCTGGATTGTGTCGGGAAATATTCCGAGAGCTACAAATAATAAAATTTACGCAGCCACAGCAACTGTGAATTTGAGCGACATTGAACGATTTTGGGAATTCGAGCAAGAGGACGGCTCTACGATAAAAGAAGAAGATGAACTGTGCGAAAAAATGTTTAAGGAGACCACTTCACGAAGCACTGATGGGCGGTTCGTAGTCGCAATTCCATTAAGAAATGATGTGGAATTGGGTGAGTCTCGCAAACAAGCGGCGGCGGCGACAAACGGTGAAGCCGAGAATATCGAAGAGGAGCAACCGAAACAGAATGACACCAACGAATCTAATGCCGCCGCTGTCATAAACAACACCACTACGACCACTGAAACATCACCTGCTAACAGTAACAACGATACAGCCAAAAACAATGTTGTTGCCACCGTTGAAACTGTTGCTGTCGTCGCTGCCACTGCCGTTGCTGCTGCTGCTGCCGCTGAAACAAAGGCTGTCGAGGTAGCCGCACCTGTAGCACCCGTGAGCAATGGCAATGCAGCAGCTGATGAAGTTGCTGCAGCTGTCGCCACCGATGAGAGCAGCAGCAATAATATAGCAAGCATTCCAGCAACAGTAAACGATGATGTTGAAGATGAAAAGCCACATCAGAACGGTACAAACGGTGAAGAGCATGCTGAGCCCGCTGTGGCTGAACCTACAGAAGCGTTTGTAGCAGCGTTACGACGATTCTTCGCAAGGCGTGGCAAGTGTCAGAATATCTACTCAGACAATGGCACAAACTTCGTTGGAGCGGCAAGAAAACTGGACAAAGAATTGGCAGCAGCAATTAAAAACAACACAAAGCTGGCGCCAATTATAGAAAAAGATGGCATCAGCTGGCACTTTATTCCCCCGGGAAGCCCCCATATGGGAGGATTATGGGAGGCGGGAGTGAAGTCGGTGAAATATCATTTGAAACGGGTCATTGGAGAAAGCAGCTTGACGTTTGAGGAATTTACGACGTTACTAGCACAAATTGAGGCCGTATTAAATTCTCGCCCACTTCATATGAACGCAGATGATGGTGACGTCCTTACACCAGGACATTTTCTAATTGGCAGACCGATGCTGGGAGAGTCTGAACAAATCAGTGAGTCGCCGAACAACGCGTCGCTCGATAGGTGGAGGTTCATTCAACGGACAAGAGCCGAGTTTTGGAAAAAATGGAAGGAAGAGTACTTAACCTCGCTGCAACAGAGGACAAAATGGAGACGACTAGAGCCAAACCTATCGGAAGGTCAAATGGTTCTAGTTAAGCAGGAAACGACGCATCCAACAAGATGGCCAATGGGAAAGGTCGTCAACGCGATAAAAGGAAAAGATGGCAACGTCAGGGTCGTAACAGTGGAGACAACCAGCGGTCAAATCAAAAGACCGCTATGCAAAATATGTCCATTGCCAATAACGGACGAAAAGGCAAAAGGCAAAAAGAGGCAAGCAACACCGAGGAGCTTAAGAAGTAATACCATCGCAACAGTTCTGTGCTTGTTGATGGTATTCCATATGACAAAATCTGCAGCTTTGCCTAAAGTCAACGACTCAGTGGTCAACATAAAAGAAGTCGGAAGTAACGCGGCCGTATTTTTGGACAAGATTGGCAAAGTGGAAATAGCATCCTCCAGATGGCAATTTATTGTGTACTTCGACATGCAAGCGTATTTCGAAGAACTAAAGCAGGCATCAATGGTCGTAAGTAAGGCCAGAAAAATTTGTCCAAAACTTGAGGAGTTTGAGGAGCAATGTGATTCGTTGATAAACGGCATTGAGTTGCAACTTGACGTCATGAGGGACAACAACGACATCGTGATGAAATCGGCGAGTGGTAGAGTAAAAAGATCATGTAAGGTGCCAATGGTGTGTCCAGGTGGCATGTTTGACATTTCCGTCGAAGTAATGACCTTATACAACATGAAGACATTACTTGCAAACCAGAAAAACTTAAATGAATACGTTGGAAACCAAACATCAGTGATTGACGCAACAGAAAACCTGATCAAGAAGACAACTGAAGAGGTCAACGCAAATTTCAAAAAGATGGCGATCAAAATCAACAATATTGTGGAAGCAGTCAATGAACAGTTCCTGGTGTACAGGGAGTCAATTAAATTGTTTATGCTCATTAATCAACTTCAAGGCTGGATTAATGAGGCAGAGAGGGTTCAAGCAAGTGTTGTGTCACTATTGACAGATGTCAATCGGGGAAAAATCAGCCCAATACTTCTGAAACCGTCTCAACTACAAGCGGAGATTAACAAAATCAACCATTTGGTGCCAAGAAATCACGCGCTTCCAGGAAGTAGTTCCGGTCATCGACTGCAAGCGGTATACAAACTGCTTACCGCTCAAGGGTTTTTCAAAGACGGAATGATAATTATCAATGCCAAGGTACCCCTTTATCTGAATGTGCAAGCGAACATATTCAAGATAATTCCCACGCCGATCATGAAGAACAGTCTGAAAATGATTCCGGTTGTACCTGAGAAAAATCTGGTCTACAGCACGTCGCTGAATTCATATCATTTGCTGTCAGACACGGAGCTCAATAAATGTGTGGAAGAAAACGACGAGACCATAGTTTGTGAAGGCAACTGGCCATGGAAGGACGCCACCGACCATTCGTGTGAAATATCACCACTTAAGCCCCACAATAACTTCAGCTGTAAATGGGCTGAATTCACAGAAGAAGCATTTTGGACTGAGCTAGGAGATGCCAATCGCTGGCTGTTCAAAGTGTTTTCAAATTCATCTGCGTACGTCCAATGTGGTGAATCCTTTCACCAAGTAGTGCAACTGCCAACACAGGGCATTATGACGATGCAGGAAGGATGTACGGCAAGGCTTTCCGGTGTGACCATACAAGCGCTGCAGAATATTCAATCGAGCAGTGTCATAAAACATTCGGTTCATATTTTTAAAGAAGTTGACGAAGCATTAACGAACTTAGTGGGTCCAATAGACACAATGGTGTTGAACAACACAAACGAGCTAAAACGACTGCAAGATGAGGTACACAGGCTCAAAAAGGAAAAGGTGCATCTTGGAGAACTGCAATTTTACACCGTGAGTGGACATTCATCGCTCTTCTTGGTCACAATATTAATCGTCGTCCTGGTGGTGTATGCAAGGATGAAATGCATACAAAGAAGGCAGCTATTGGCCGTGACATTTTCTGGCGCCCGGGAGAATGTTCAGGACTGAACATAGGACCACCTACAGCGTGTAGTTAGGACTAGTAATAAGTAATAAAGATATGTAAAATGTAGTTGTAGTCCTAAGCAAATGTTAGAACTAAGATAAAGAACAAACGCATGATACACGTTTTGGGAAAATACAGATAAGGATAAGTGCAGCATGCAGATAGCTAGCAAGCATCTGGCGACCATATGGTGACATTTATGATAGGGCAAACCAGATAACGGACCAATGTAGATTTAGGACCACACTGCTGTCTTACAAACACAGTGTTAGAATAAGATAGAAATAAATAATATTAACCAATAGAAATTAAGGAACACCCGCTGTGCCCTTACAATCACAGCGCTAGTTGTAAGAACTATTATAAATAAGGATCGCTCGTCTGAGCGATAGAGAGTACTAATAAAGAGTTTGTAAAGATCGCGTCGTGGTACACTTTTTACTCCGTTGCCTATACAATATGCCTTATCTAATAAGAGACATTTAAATATTTTTAATTGCATAAATAGGCGGCATTTTATTCAGAATTAATAGTTTTTTACATGGAAAAAAATTCGTTTACTTTTTTTCCATTAAATACTACAATTATAGAAAAGTACTTTGCGAAAAGAATCGGCAGTAGGACGGAAACGTGTTGACCACCGATTAGTTTTTTGCTAATAACTCTTGCATCCTTCGACCGACTTCTTCGACTAAGAGCTCGATGGAAAGCTTATCTGTTCCTCTTTCAGATGGCATTAACATATTTTACGAAAAGTCATAAGAAATA
Organism: Phortica okadai; assembly: GCA_034638295.1. NCBI lineage: Eukaryota > Metazoa > Arthropoda > Insecta > Diptera > Drosophilidae > Phortica > Phortica okadai. The sequence continues at coordinate 22,040 of JAWUZV010000023.1, forward strand.
AAATTTTTTTGGTCAAAACTAAAATGTCCTCAAAATCATTGAAGAAGAAGTACTTTATCAGACGAAAATATGCCTTATCTAATAAGAGACATTTAAATTTTTTTTTAATTGCATAAATGGGTGGCATTTTATTCAGAATTAATAGTTTTTTACATGGACAAAAAATCCGTTTAATTTTTTTCCATTAAATACTACAATTATAGAAAAGTACTTTGCGAAAAGAATCGGCAGAAGGACGAAAACGTGTTGACCACCGATTAGTTTTTTGCTAATAACTATTGGATCTTCTTCGACTAAGAGCTGGATGGAATGCTTATCTGTTCCTCTTTCAGATGGCATTAACATATTTTACGAAAAGTCGTAAGAAATAAAATTGTTTTGATCAAAACTAAAATATCCTCGAAATCATTGAAAAAGAAGTACCTTAAGACGACAATATGCCTTATCTAATAAGAGACATTTAAATTTTTTTAATTGCTTAAATGGGTGGCATTTTATTCAGAATTGATAGTTGTTTTTAAAGGACAAAAAATTCGTTTAATTTTTTCCTATTAAATACTACAATTATTGAAAAGTATTTTGCGAAAAGAATCGGCAGTAGGACGGAATCGTGTTGACCACCGATTAGTTTTTTGGTAATAATAATAAAATTTTTTTGATCAAAACTAAAATATCCTCGAAATCATTGAAAAAGAAGTACCTTATAAGACGAAAATATGCCTTATCTAATAAGAGACATTTAAATTTTTTTAATTTCATAAATGGGTGGCATTTAACTCAGAATTGATAGTTTTTTACATGGACGAAAAATTCGTTTAATTTTTTCCCATTAAATACTAGAATTATAGAAACGTATTTTGCGAAAAGAATCGGCAGTAGGACGGAAACGTGTTGACCACCGATTAGTTTTTTGCTAATAATAATAAAATTTTTTTGATCAAAACTAAAATATCCTCGCAATAATTGAAAAAGAAGTACCTTTTAAGACGAAAATATGCCTTATCTAATAAGAGACATTTAAATTTTTATACTTTTCACGTATGTGAAATAGTATAATAACTTTGTGCTGAAGTTTGTAACAGATCGAAATATTCATTTCCGACTATATAAAGTATATATATTCTTGATCAGGACGACAAGACGAGTTGATTTAGCCATGTCCGTCTGTCCGTCTGTCTGTATATATACAATCTCCTCCCACAGTTTTTAAGATATCGAGCTGAAATTTTGCACAGAGACTTCTTATTCGTGCAGTCAACTCATTTGTCGGATCCAGCCAAATCGGACCACTGGAACTGGTAGCCCCCATACGAAAAGAAGAAGAAAAATGAACAAAACTTGAATCGTTGTATGGAAAACTTTTTTGTTTTGTATGATAGAGTGCTGAAATTTTAAACATAGTAGTTCTACATAGTCCGACTACATGCCTGAAAGTTTCATTGAGATTGGACATCTGGAACAGGTAGTTCCCATACAAAATGAAGAAGAGGAAGAGAAGCAATATTCACGTCGTTGTATGGACAACTTTTTTGTTTTTCAACCAATTGACTTGAAATTTTACAGTTATGTTCTTGGGAAGGAATGAAAACTATTTTGACCAAAAGTGGGCGTAGCCACGCGTAGCCACGCCCATTTCTAGCGAAAATTGACCCGTTGTATGAAAAACTTTTTTGTTTTTTAACCAATTGACTTGAAATTTTAAAATTATCTTCTTAGGGAGGAATGAAAACTATTTTGACCAAAAGTGGGCGTAACCACGCCCACTTATAGCGAAAGTTGACCCGTTGTATGGAAAACTTTTTTGTTTTTTAACCAATTGACTTGAAACTTTACAGTTATGTTCTGAGGGAAGCATGAAAACTATTTTGACCCAAAGTGAGCGTAGCCACGCCCACTTCTAGCGAAATTTGACCCGTTGTATGGACAACTTTTTTGTTTTTCAACCAATTGACTTGAAACTTTGCAGTTATGTTGTTAGGGAGGAATGAAAACTATTTTGACCAAAAGTGGGCGTGCCCACGCCGTTTTTTAGCGAAAATTGACCAATTGACTTGAAACCTTACAGTTATCTTCTTAGGGAGGAATGAAAACTATTTTGACCAAAAGTGGGACGACCACTTATCGCAAAACTTGAGCCGCTGTATGGAAAACTTTTTTGTTTTTTAACCAATTGACTTGAAACCTTACAGTTATGTTGTTAGGGAGGCATGAAAACTATTCATTTAGTTTTTTAGTGACACAACTTGAAAAGTATTATAGCTTCAGCCTTGCTGAAGATAGCGTCCTTACTGGTTTCAATTGCATATATGGTCGACATTTTATTCAGAATTAATAGTTTTTTACATGGACAAATTGTTCGTTTAATTTTTTCCCCATTAAATACTACAATTATAGAAAAGTACTTTGCGAAAACAATCGGAAATAGGACGGAAACGTGTTGACCACCGATTAGTTTTTGGCTAATAAGTCTTGCATCCTTTGACCGACTTCTAACTCGATGGAAAGCTTATCTGTTTCTCTTTCAGATGGCATTTACAAATTTTACGAAAAGTCGTAAGAAATAAAATTTTTTTGATCAAAACTAAAATATTCTCGAAATCATTGAAGAAGAAGAACCTTATCAAACGAAAATATGCCTTATCTAATAAGAGACATTTAAATTTTTTTAATTGCATATATGGTCGACATTTTATTCAGAATTAATAGTTTTTTACATGGACAAAAAATTCGTTTAATTTTTCCCCATTACATACTAGAATTATAGAAAAGTACTTTACGAAAAGAATCGGCAGTAGGACGGAATCGTGTTGACCACCGATTAGTTTTTTGCTAATATTAATAAAATTTTTTTGATCAAAACTAAAATATCCTCGAAATCATTGAAAAAGAAGTACATTTTAAGACGAAAATATGCCTTATCTAATAAGAGACATTTAAATTTTTTTAATTGTATATATGGTCGACATTTTATTCAGAATTAATAGTTTTTTACATGGACAACAAATTTGTTTAATTTTTTCCCATTAAATACTACAATTATAGAAAAGTACTTTGCGAAAACAATCGGCAGTAGGACGGAAACGTGTTGACCACCGATTAGTTTCTTGCTAATAACTCTTGCATCCTTCGACCGACTTCTTCGACTCGATAGAAAACTTATCTGTTCCTTTTTCAGATGGCATTAAAATATTTTACGAAACGTCGTAAGAAATAACATTTTTTTGATCAAAACTAAAATATCCTCGAAATCATTGAAGAAGAAGTACCTTATCAGACGAAAATATGCCTTATCTAATAAGAGACATTTGAATTTTTTTAATTGCATAAATTGGCTTCGTTTTATTCAGAATTAATAGTTTTTTACATGGACAAAAAATTCGTTTAATTTTTTTCCCATTAAATACTACAATTATAGAAAAGAACTTTGTGAAAAGAATCGGCAGTAGGACGGAAACGTGTAGACCACCGATTAGTTTTTTGCTAATAACTCTTGCATCCTTCGACCGACTTCTTCGGCTAAGACCTTGATGGAAAGCTTATCTGTTCCTCTTTCAGATGGCATTTGCATATTTTACGAAAAGTCGTAAGCAATAACATTTTTTTGATCAAAACCAAAATATCGTCGAAATCATTGAAAAATAAGTACTTTATAAGACGAAAATATGCCTTATCTAATAAGTGACATTTAAATTTTTTAATTGCATAAATGGGCGGCATTTTATTCAGAATTGATAGTTTTTTACATGGACAAAAAATTCGTTTAATTTTTTCCCATTAAATACTACAATTATAGAAATGTACTTTGCGAAAAGAATCGGCAGTATGACGGAAACGTGTTGACCACCGATTAGTTTCTTGCTTATAACTCTTGCATCCTTCTACCGACTTCTTCGACTAACAGCTCGATAGAAAGCTTACCTGTTCCTTTTTCAGATGGCATTAACATATTTTACGAAAAGTCGTAAGAAATAAAATTTTTTTGATCAAAACTAAAATATCCTCGAAATCATTGAAAAAGAAGTACCTTATAAGACGAAAATATGCCTTATCTAATAAGAGACATTTAAATTTTTTTAATTGCATAAATATGCGGCATTTTATTCAGAATTAATAGTTTTTTACATGGACAAAAAATTCGTTTAATTTTTTTCCCATTAAATTCTAGAATTATAGAAAAGTACTTTGCAAAAAGAATCGGAAGTAGCGCGAAAACGTGTTGACCACCGATTATTTTCTTGCTAATAACTCTGGCATCCTTCACCCGACTTCTTCGACTAAGAACTCGATAGAAAGCTTATCTGTTCGTCTTTCAGATGGCATTAACATATTTTACGAAAAGTCTTAAGAAATAAAATTTTTTTTAACAAAACTAAAATATCCTCGAAATAATTGAAGAAGAAGTACCTTATCAGACGAAAATATGCCTTATCTAATAAGAGACATTTAAATTTTTTTAATTGCATAAATAGGCGGCATTTTATTCAGAATTATTCAGAATTAATAGTTTTTTACATGGACAAAAAATTCGTTTAATTTTTTTCCCATTAAATTCTACAATTATAGAAAAGTACTTTGCGAAAAGAATCGGCAGTAGGACGGAAACGTGTTGACCACCGATTATTTTCTTGCTAATAACTCTGGCATCCTTCACCCGACTTCTTCGACTAAGAACTCGATAGAAAGCTTATCTGTTCGTCTTTCAGATGGCATTAACATATTTTACGAAAAGTCGTAAGAAATAAAATTTTTTTGATCAAAACTAAAATATCCTCGAAATCATTAAAAAAGAAATACCTTATAAGACGAAAATATGCCTTATCTAATAAGAGACATTTAATTTTTGTTAATTGCATAAATGGGTGGCATTTTATTCAGAATTGATAGTTTTTTACATGGACAAAAAATTCGTTTAATTTTTTCCCATTAAATACTACAATTATAGAAAAGAACTTTGCGAAAAGAATCGGCAGTAGGACGGAAACGTGTTGACCACCGATTAGTTTCTTGCTAATAACTCTGGCATCCTTCGACCGACTTCTTCGACTAAGAACTCGATAGAAAGCTTATCTGTTCGTCTTTCAGATGGCATTGACATATTTTACGAAAAGTCATAAGAAATAAAATTTTTTTGATCAAAACTAAAATATCCTCGAAATCATTGAAAAAGAAATACCTTATAAGATGAAAATATGCCTTATCTAATAAGAGACATTTAAATTTTATTAATTGCATAAATAGGCGGCATTTTATTCAGAATTAATAGTTTTTTACATGGACAAAAAATTCGTTTAATTTTTTTCCCATTAAATTCTAGAATTATAGAAAAGTACTTTGCGAAAAGAATCGGAAGTAGCACGAAAACGTGTTGACCACCGGTTAGTTTTCTGCTAATAACTATTGCATCCTTCGACCGACTTCTTCGACTAAGAACTCGATAGAAAGCTTATCTGTTCGTCTTTCAGATGGCATTGACATATTTTACGAAAAGTCATAAGAAATAAAATTTTTTTGATCAAAACTAAAATATCCTCGAAATCATTGAAAAAGAAGTACCTTATCAGACGAAAATATGCCTTATCTAATAAGAGACATTTAAATTTTAATTATTGCATAAATGGGCGGCATTTTATTCAGAATTGATAGTTTTTTACATGGACAAAAAATTCGTTTAATTTTTTTCCCATTAAAAACTACAATTATAGAAAAGTACTTTGCGAAAACAATCGGAAGTAGCACGAAAACGTGTTGACCACCGGTTAGTTTTTTGCTAATAACTATTGCATCCTTCGACCGACTTCTTTAACTAACAGCTCAATAGAAAGCTTATCTGTTCCTCTTTCAGATGGCATTAACATATTTTACGAAAAGTCGTAAGAAATAAAATTTTTTTGATCAAAACTAAAATATCCTCGAAATCATTGAAAAAGAAGTACCTTATCAGACAAAAATATGCCTTATCTAATAAGAGACATTTAAATTTTTTTAATTGGATAAATGGGTGGCATTTATTCAGAATTGATAGTTTTTTACATGGACAAAAAATTCGTTTAATTTTTTTCTCATTAAAAACTACAATTATAGAAAAGTACTTTTCGAAAAGAAACGGCAGTAGGACGGAAACGTGTTGACCACCGATTAGTTTTTTGCTAATAACTCTTGCATCCTTCGACCGACTTCTTCGACTAAGAGCTCGATAAAAAGCTTATCTGTTTCTTTTTCAGATGGCATTCACATATTTTACGAAAATTCCTAAGAAATAAAATTTTTTTGATCAAAACTAAAATATCCTCGAAATCATTGAAGAAGAAGTACCTTATCAGACGAAAGTATGCCTTATCTAATAAAAGACATTTAAATTTTTTTAATTGCATAAATGGGTAGCATTTTATTCAGAATTGATAGTTTTTTACATGGACAAAAAATTCGTTTAATTTTTTCCCATTAAATACTACAATTATAGAAAAGTACTTTGCGAAAAGAATCGGCAGTAGGACGGAAACGTGTTGACCACCGATTATTTTCTTGCTAATAACTCTTGCATCCTTCGACCGACTTCTTCGACTAAGAGCTCGATAGAAAGCTTATCTGTTCCTTTTTCAGATGGCATTAACATATTTTACGAAAAGTCGTAAGAAATAAAATTTTTTTGATCAACACTAAAATATCCTCGAAATCACTGAAGAAGAAGTACCTTATCAGACGAAAATATGCCTTATTTAAAAGAGACATTTAAATTTTTTTAATTGTATAAATAGGCGACATTTTATTCTGAATTAATAGTTTTTTACACGGACAAAAAATTCGTTTAACTTTTCCTCCCATTAAATACTACAATTATTGAAAGTACTTTGCGAAAAGAATCGGCAGTAGGGACCGGATACGTGTTGACCACGTCGATTGGTATACTCTGCATCTTCGATAGAAAGCTTATCTGTTTCTTTTTCAGATGGCATTAATCTATCTGAAATTGATGCCTTCGAATCTTAAAGTCTAAGTCTAAGAGGCATTTAAAGTTCTTTTAATTGCATAAATGGGTGGCAATTTATTCAGATTGGTAGTTTTTTACATGGACAAAAATTCGTTTAATTTTTTCCATTAAATACTACAATTATAGAAAAGTACTTTGCGAAAACAATCGGAAGTAGGACGGAAACGTGTTGACCACCGATTAGTTTCTTGCTAATAACTCTTGCATCCTTCGACCGACTTCTTCGACTAACAGCTCGATAGAAAGCTTATCTGTTCCTCTTTCAGATGGCATTAACATATTTACGAAAGTCGTAAGAAATAAATTTTTTTGAAGTATTTGATGGGGTAAAGTGGTAATAAGAGACATATAAATTTTTTTAATTGCATAAATGGGCGGCATTTTATTCAGAATTGATAGTTTGTTACATGGACAACAAATTCGTTTAATTTTTTTCCATTAAATACTACAATTATAGAAAAGTACTTTGCGAAAACAATCGGAAGTAGGACGGAAACGTGTTGACCACCGATTAGTTTCTTGCTAATAACTCTTGCATCATTCGACCGACTTCTTCGACTAACAGCTCGATAGAAAGCTTATCTGTTCCTCTTTCAGATGGGATTAACATATTTTACGAAAAGTCGTAAGAAATAAAATTTTTTTGATCAAAACTCAAATATCCTCGAAATCATTGAAAAATAAGTACCTTATAAGACGAAAATATGCCTTATCTAATAAGAGACATTTAAATTTTTTTAATTGCATAAATGGGTGGCAATTGATTCAGAATTGGTAGTTTTTTACATGGACAAAAAAATTCGTTTAATTTTTTTCCATTAAATACTACAAATATAGAAAAGTATTTTGCGAAAACAATCGGTTGTAGGACGGAATCGTGTTGACCACCGATTAGTTTCTTGCTCATAACTCTTGCATCCTTCGACCGACTTCTTCGACTAATAGCTCGATAAAAAGCTGATCTGTTCCTTTTTCGGATGGCATTAACATATTTTACAAAAAGTCATAAGAAATAAAATTTTTTTGATCAAAACTAAAATATCCTCGAAATCAATGAAAAAGAAGTACGTTATAAGACGAAAATATGCCTTATCTAATAAGAGACATTTAAATTTTTTTAATTCCATAAATGGGCGGCATTATCTTCAGAATTGATAGTTTTTTACATGGACAAAAAATTCGTTTAATTTTTTCCCATTAAATACTACAATTATAGAAAAGTACTTTGCGAAAACAATCGGAAGTAGGACGGTGTTGACCACCGATTATTTTCTTGATTATAACTCTTGCATCCTTCGACCGACTTCTTCGACTTAGAGCTCGATAGAAAGCTCATCTGTTCCTTTTTCAGATGGCATTAACATATTTTACGAAAAGTCGTTAGAAATTTAATTTTTTTGATCAACACTAAAATATCCCCGAAATCACTGAAGAAGAAGTACCTTATCAGACGAAAATATGGCTTATCTAATAAGAGACATTTAAATTTTTTTAATTGCATAAATAGGCGGCATTTTATTCAGAATTAATAGTTTTTTACATGGACAAAAAATTCGTTTAATTTTTTCCCATTAAATACTACAATTATAGAAAAGTACTTTGCGAAAACAATCGGCAGTAGGACGGAAACGTGTTGACCACCGATTAGTTTTTTGCTAATAACTCTTGCATCCTTCGACCGATTCTTCGACTAAGAACTCGATAGAAAGCTTATCTGTTCCTTTTTCAGATGGCATTAACATATTTTACGAAAAGTTGTTAGAAATAACATTTTTTTGATCAAAACTAAAATATCCTCGAAATCATTGAAAAAGAAGTACCTTATAAGACGAAAATATGACTTATCTAATAAGAGACATTTAAATTTTTTTAATTGCATAAATGGGCGGCATTATATTCAGAATTGATAGTTTTTTACATGGACAAAAAATTCGCTTAATTTTTTTCCCATTAAATACTACAATTATAGAAAAGTACTTTGCGAAAACAATCGACAGTAGGACGGAAACGTGTTGACCACCGATTAGTTTTTTGCTAATAACTCTTGCATCCTTCGACCGACTTTTTCGACTAAGAACTTGGTGGATAGCTTATATGTTCCTCTTTCAGATGGCATTTACATATTTTACGAGAAGTCGTAAGAAATAAAATTTTTTTGATCAAAACTAAAATATCCTCGAAATCATTGAAAAAGAAGTACCTTATCAGACGAAAATATGCCTTATCTAATAAGAGACATTTAAATTTTTTTAATTGCATAAATGGGCGACATTATATTCAGAATTGATAGTTTTTTACATGGACAAAAAATTCGTTTAATATTTTCCCATTAAATACTACAATTATAGAAAAGTACTTTGCGAAAACAATCGGCAGTAGGACGGAAACGTGTTGACCACCGATTAGTTTTTTGCTAATAACTCTTGCATCCTTCGACCGATTCTTCGACTAAGAACTCGATAGAAAGCTTATCTGTTCCTTTTTCAGATGGCATTAACATATTTTACGAAAAGTTGTTAGAAATAACATTTTTTTGATCAAAACTAAAATATCCTCGAAATCATTGAAAAAGAAGTACCTTATAAGACGAAAATATGACTTATCTAATAAGAGACATTTAAATTTTTTTAATTGCATAAATGGGCGGCATTATATTCAGAATTGATAGTTTTTTACATGGACAAAAAATTCGCTTAATTTTTTTCCCATTAAATACTACAATTATAGAAAAGTACTTTGCGAAAAGAATCGGAAGTAGGACGGAAACGCGTTGACCACCGATTAGTTTCTTGCTAATAACTCTTGCATCCTTCGACCGACTTCTTCGACTAACAGCTCGATAGCAAGCTTATCTGTTCCTCTTTCAGATGGCATTAACATATTTTACGAAAAGTCGTAAGAAATAAAATTTTTTTGATCAAAACTAAAATATCCTCGAAATCATTGAAAAAGAAGTACCTTATCAGACGAAAATATGCCTTATCTAATAAGAGACATTTACATTTTTTTAATTGCATAAATGGGCGGCATTATATTCAGAATTGATAGTTTTTTACATGGACAAGAAATTCGCTTAATTTTTTTCCCATTAAATACTACAATTATAGAAAAGTACTTTGCGAAAACAATCGACAGTAGGACGGAAACGTGTTGACCACCGATTAGTTTTTTGCTTATAACTCTTGCATCCTTCGACCGACTTCTTCGACTTAGAGCTCGATAGAAAGCTTATCTGTTCCTTTTTCAGATGGCATTAACATATTTTACGAAAAGTCGTTAGAAATTTAATTTTTTTGATCAACACTAAAATATCCCCGAAATCACTGAAGAAGAAGTACCTTATCAGACGAAAATATGCCTTATCTAATAAGAGACATTTAAATTTTTTTAATTGCATAAATAGGCGGCATTTTATTCAGAATTAATAGTTTTTTACATGAACAAAAAATTCGTTTAATTTTTTCCCATTAAATACTACAATTATAGAAAAGTACTTTGCGAAAACAATCGGCAGTAGGACGGAAACGTGTTGACCACCGATTAGTTTTTTGCTAATAACTCTTGCATCCTTCGACCGATTCTTCGACTAAGAACTCGATAGAAAGCTTATCTGTTCCTTTTTCAGATGGCATTAACATATTTTACGAAAAATTATTAGAAATAACATTTTTTTGATCAAAACTAAAATATCCTCGAAATCATTGAAAAAGAAGTACCTTATAAGACGAAAATATGACTTATCTAATAAGAGACATTTAAATTTTTTTAATTGCATAAATGGGCGGCATTATATTCAGAATTGATAGTTTTTTACATGGACAAAAAATTCGCTTAATTTTTTTCCCATTAAATACTACAATTATAGAAAAGTACTTTGCGAAAAGAATCGGAAGTAGGACGGAAACGTGTTGACCACCGATTAGTTTCTTGCTAATAACTCTTGCATCCTTCGACCGACTTCTTCGACTAACAGCTCGATAGCAAGCTTATCTGTTCCTCTTTCAGATGGCATTAACATATTTTACGAAAAGTCGTAAGAAATAAAATTTTTTTGATCAAAACTAAAATATCCTCGAAATCATTGAAAAAGAAGTACCTTATCAGACGAAAATATGCCTTATCTAATAAGAGACATTTAAATTTTTTTAATTGCATAAATGGGCGGCATTATATTCAGAATTGATAGTTTTTTACATGGACAAAAAATTCGTTTAATTTTTTTCCCATTAAATACTACAATTATATAAAAGTACTTTGCAAAAACAATCGACAGTAGGACGGAAACGTGTTGACCACCGATTAGTTTTTTGCTAATAACTCTTGCATCCTTCGACCGACTTTTTCGACTAAGAACTTGGTGGAAAGCTTATCTGTTCCTATTTCAGATGGCATTAACATATTTTACGAAAAGTCGTTAGAAATAACATTTTTTTGATCAAAACTAAAATATCATCGAAATCATTGAAAAAGAAGCACCTTATAAGAGGAAAATATGCCTTATCTAATAAGAGACATATAAATTTTTTTAATTGCATAAATGGGCGGCATTTTATTCAGAATTGATAGTTTTTTACATGGACAACAAATTCGTTTAATTTTTTTCCATTAAATACTACAATTATAGAAAAGTACTTTGCGAAAACAATCGGAAGTAGGACGGAAACGTGTTGACCACCGATTAGTTTCTTGCTAATAACTCTTGCATCATTCGACCGACTTCTTCGACTAACAGCTCGATAGAAAGCTTATCTGTTCCTCTTTCAGATGGCATTAACATATTTTACGAAAAGTCGTAAGAAATAAAATTTTTTTGATCAAAACTCAAATATCCTCGAAATCATTGAAAAATATGTACCTTATAAGACGAAAATATGCCTTATCTAATAAGAGACATTTAAATTCTTTTAATTGCATAAATGGGTGGCAATTTATTCAGAATTGGTGGTTTTTTACATGGACAAAAAATTCGTTTAATTTTTTACCATTAAATACTACAATTATAGAAAAGTACTTTGCGAAAACAATCGGCAGTAGGACGGAAACGTGTTGACCACCGATTAGTTTTTTGCTAATAACTCTTGCATCCTTCGACCGACTTCTTCGACTAACAGATCGATAGAAAGCTTATCTGTTCCTCTTTCAGATGGCATTAACATATTTTACGAAAAGTCGTAAGAAATAAAATTTTTTTGATCAAAACTCAAATATCCTCGAAATCATTAAAAAAGAAGTACCTTATAAGAGGAAAATATGCCTTATCTAATAAGAGACATATAAATTTTTTTAATTGCATAAATGGGCGGCATTTTATTCAGAACTGATAGTTTTTTTACATGGACAACAAATTCGTTTAATTTTTTTCCATTAAATACTACAAATATAGAAAAGTACTTTGCGAAAACAATCGGAAGTAGGACGGAAACGTGTTGACCACCGATTAGTTTCTTGCTAATAACTCTTGCATCCTTCGACCGACTTCTTCGACTAACAGCTCGATAGAAAGCTTATCTGTTCCTCTTTCAGATGGCATTAACATATTTTACGAAAAGTCGTAAGAAATAAAATTTTTTTGATCAAAACTCAAATATCCTCGAAATAATTGAAAAATAAGTACCTTATAAGACGAAAATATGCCTTATCTAATAAGAGACATTTAAATTCTTTTAATTGCATAAATGGGTGGCAATTTATTCAGAATTGGTAGTTTTTTACATGGACAAAATATTCGTTTGATTTTTTCCCATTAAATACTACAAATATAGAAAAGTACTTTGCGAAAACAATCGGAAGTAGGACGGAAACGTGTTGACCACCGATTAGTTTCTTGCTTATAACTCTTGCATCCTTCGACCGACTTCTTCGACTAATAGCTCGATAAAAAGCTTATCTGTTCCTTTTTCGGATGGCATTAACATATTTTACGAAAAGTCATAAGAAATAAAATTTTTTTGATCAAATCTAAAATATCCTCGAAATCATTGAAAAAGAAGTACCTTATCAGACGAAAATATGCCTTATCTAATAGGAGACATTTAAATTTTTTTAATTGCATAAATAGGCGACATTTTATTCAGAATTAATAGTTTTTTACACGGACAAAAAATTCGTTTAACTTTTTCCCATTAAATACTACAATTATAGAAAAGTACTTTGCGAAAACAATCGGAAGTAGGACGGAAACGTGTTGACCACCGATTAGTTTCTTGCTAATAACTCTTGCATCCTTCGACCGACTTCTTCGACTAACAGCTCGATAGCAAGCTTATCTGTTCGTCTTTCAGATGGCATTAACATATTTTACGAAAAGTCGTAAGAAATAAAATTTTTTTGATCAAAACTAAAATATCCTCGAAATCATTGAAAAAGAAGTACCTTATCAGACGAAAATATGCCTTATCTAATAAGAGACATTTAAATTTTTTTAATTGCATAAATGGGTTGCATTATATTCAGAATTGATAGTTTTTTACATGGACAAAAAATTCGTTTAATTTTTTTCCCATTAAATACTAGAATTATAGAAAAGTACTTTGCGAAAAGAATCGGCAGTAGGACCGAATCGTGTTGACCACCGATTAGTTTTTTGCTAATAACTCTTGCATCCTTCGACCGACTTCTTCGACTAAAAGCTTGATGGAAAGCTTATCTGTTCCTATTTCAGATGGCATTAACATATTTTACGAAAAGTCGTTAGAAATAACATTTATTTGATCAAAACTAAAATATCATCGAAATCATTGAAAAAGAAGCACCTTATAAGAGGAAAATATGCCTTATCTAATAAGAGACATATAAATTTTTTTAATTGCATAAATGGGCGGCATTTTATTCAGAATTGATAGTTTTTAACATGGACAACAAATTCGTTTAATTTTTTTCCATTAAATACTACAATCATAGAAAAGTACTTTGCGAAAACAATCGGAAGTAGGACGGAAACGTGTTGACCACCCATTAGTTTCTTCCTAATAACTCTTGCATCCTTTGACCGACTTCTTCGACTAACAGCTCGATAGAAAGCTTATCTGTTCCTCTTTCAGATGGCATTAACATATTTTACGAAAAGTCGTAAGAAATAAAATTTATTTGATCAAAACTCAAATATCCTCGAAATCATTGAAAAATATGTACCTTATAAGACGAAAATATGCCTTATCTAATAAGAGACATTTAAATTCTTTTAATTGCATAAATGGGTGGCAATTTATTCAGAATTGGTAGTTTTTTACATGGACAAAAAATTCGTTTAATTTTTTTACCATTAAATACTACAATTATAGAAAAGTACTTTGCGAAAACAATCGGCAGTAGGACGGAAACGTGTTGACCACCGATTAGTTTCTTGCTAATAACTCTTGCATCCTTCGACCGACTTCTTCGACTAACAGATCGATAGAAAGCTTATCTGTTCCTCTTTCAGATGGCATTAACATATTTTACGAAAAGTCGTAAGAAATAAAATTTTTTTGATCAAAACTCAAATATCCTCGAAATCATTAAAAAAGAAGTACCTTATAAGAGGAAAATATGCCTTATCTAATAAGAGACATATAAATTTTTTTAATTGCATTAATGGGCGGCATTTTATTCAGAACTGATAGTTTTTTTACATGGACAACAAATTCGTTTAATTTTTTTCCATTAAATACTACAAATATAGAAAAGTACTTTGCGAAAACAATCGGAAGTAGGACGGAACGTGTTGACCACCGATTAGTTTCTTGCTAACTCTTGCATCCTTCGCGACTTCTTCGACTAAGCTCGATAGAAGCTTATCTGTTCCTCTTTCAGATGGCATTAACATATTTTACGAAAAGTCGTAAGAAATAAAATTTTTTTGATCAAAACTCAAATATCTCGACTCGAATTTATTGAAAACTAGTTACCTTAGACGAAAATATGCCTTATCTTAATAGAGACATTTAAATTCTTTTAATTGCATAAATGGGTGGCAATTTATTCAGAATTGGTAGTTTTTTACATGGACAAAATATTCGTTTGATTTTTTCCCATTAAATACTACAAATATAGAAAAGTACTTTGCGAAAACAATCGGAAGTAGGAAGGAATCGTGTTGACCACCGATTAGTTTTTTGCTAATAACTCTTGCATCATTCGACCGACTTCTTCGACTAACAGCTCGATAGAAAGCTTATCTGTTCCTCTTTCAGATGGCATTAACAAATTGTACGAAAAGTCGTAAGAAATAAAATTTTTTTGATCAAAACTCAAATATCCTCGAAATCATTGAAAAATAAGTACCCTTATAAGACGAAAATATGACTTATCTAATAAGAGACATTTAAATTTTTTAATTGCATAAATGGGTGGCAATTTATTCAGAATTGGTAGTTTTTTACACGGACAAAAAAATTCGTTTAATTTTTTTCCATTAAATACTACAAATATAGAAAAGTACTTTGCGAAAACAATCGGAAGTAGGACGGAAACGTGTTGACCACCGATTAGTTTCTTGCTAATAACTCTTGCATCCTTCGACCGACTTCTTCGACTAATAGCTCGATAAAAAGCTTATCTGTTCCTTTTCGGATGGAATTAACATATTTTACGAAAAGTCATAAGAAATACAATTTTTTGATCAAAACTAAAATATCCTCGAAATCATTGAAAAAGAAGTACCTTATCAGACGAAAATATGCCTTATCTAATAAGAGACATTTAAATTTTTTTAATTGCATAAATAGGCGACATTTTATTCAGAATTAATAGTTTTTTACACGGACAAAAAATTCGTTTAACTTTTTCCCATTAAATACTACAATTATAAAAAAGTACTTTGCGAAAACAATTGGCAGTAGGACGGAAACGTGTTGACCACCGATTAGTTTTTTGGTAATAACTCTTGCATCCTTCGACCGACTTCATCGACTAAGAACTCGATAGAAAGCTTATCTGTTCCTTTTTCGGATGGCATTAATCAGACGAAAATATGCCTTATCTAATAAGAGACATTTAAATTTTTTTAATTGCATAAATAGGCGACATTTTATTCAGAATTGGTAGTTTTTTACATGGACAAAAAATTCGTTTAATTTTTTTCCCATTAAATACGACAAATATAGAAAAGTAATTTGCGAAAACAATCGGAAGTAGGACGGAAACGTGTTGACCACCGATTAGTTTCTTGCTAATAACTCTTGCATCCTTCGACCGACTTCTTCGACTAAGAGCTCGCTAAAAAGCTTATCTGTTCTTTTTTCGGATGGCATTAACATATTTTACGAAAAGTCGTAAGAAATAAAATTTTTTTGATCAAAACTAAAATATCTTCGAAATCATTGAAGAAGAAGTACCTTATCAGACGAAAATATGCCTTATCTAATAAGAGACATTTAAATTTTTTTAATTGCATAAATAGGCGACATTTTATTCAGAATTAATAGTTTTTTAGACGGACAAAAAATTCGTTTAACTTTTTTCCATTAAATACTACAATTATAGAAATGTACTTTGCGAAAACAATCGGCAGTAGGACGGAAACGTGTTGACCACCGATTAGTTTTTTGCTAATAACTCTTGCATCCTTCGACCGACTTCATCGACTAAGAACTCGATAGAAAGCTTATCTGTTCCTTTTTCAGATGGCATTTACATATTTTCCGAAAATTCGTAAGAAATAAAATTTTTTGATCAAAACTAAAATATCCTCGAAATCATTGAAGAAGAAGTACCTTATCAGACGAAAATATGCCTTATCTAATAAGAGACATTTAAATTTTTTTAATTGCATAAATAGGCGGCATTTTATTCAGAATTAATAGTTTTTTACATGGACAACAAATTCGTTTAATTTTTTTCCATTAAATACTACAATTAAAGTACTTTGCGAAAACAATCGGAAGTAGGACGGAAACGTGTTGACCACCGATTAGTTTCTTGCTTATAACTCTTGCATCCTTCGACCGACTTCTTCGACTAGCAGCTCGATAGAAAGCTTATCTGTTCCTCTTTCAGATGGCATTAACATATTTTACGAAAAATCGTAAGAAATAAAATTTTTTTGATCAAAACTAAAATATCCTCGAAATCATTGAAGAAGAAGTACCTTATCAGACGAAAGTATGCCTTATCTAATAAGAGACATTTAAATTTTTTTAATTGCATAAATAGGCGGCATTTTATTCAGAATTAATAGTTTTTTACATGGACAAAAAATTCGTTAAACATTTTCCCATTAAATACTACAATTATAGAAAAGTACTTTGCGAAAACAATCGGCAGTAGGACGGAAACGTGTTGACCACCGATTAGTTTTTTGCTAATAACTCTTA